>CM051234.1:258473578-258488578 GCA_027917425.1 Gastrophryne carolinensis
CTGGAGTCACACCCGACAGGGAAGAGATCTGAGTCCACACCCGACAGGGAAGAGATCTGGAGTCACACCCGACAGGGAAGAGATCTGGAGTCACACCCGACAGGGAAGAGATCTGGAGTCACACCCGACAGGGAAGAGATCTGGAGTCACACCGACAGGGAAGAGATCTGGAGTCACACCCGACAGGGAAGAGATCTGGAGTCACACCCGACAGGGAAGAGATCTGGAGTCACACCCGACAGGGAAGAGATCTGGAGTCACACCCGACAGGGAAGAGATCTGGAGTCACACCCGACAGGGAAGAGATCTGGAGTCACACCCGACAGGGAAGAGATCTGGAGTCACACCCGACAGGGAAGAGATCTGGAGTCACACCCGACAGGGAAGAGATCTGGAGTCACACCCGACAGGGAAGAGATCTGGAGTCACACCCGACAGGGAAGAGATCTGGAGTCACACCCGACAGGGAAGAGATCTGGACGTCACACCCGACAGGGAAGAGATCTGGACTCACACCCGACAGGGAAGAGATCTGGACTCACACCCGACAGGGAAGAGATCTGGACTCACACCCGACAGGGAAGAGATCTGGACTCACACCCGACAGGGAAGAGATCTGGACTCACACCCGACAGGGAAGAGATCTGGACTCACACCCGACAGGGAAGAGATCTGGACTCACACCCGACAGGGAAGAGATCTGGACTCACACCCGACAGGGAAGAGATCTGGACTCACACCCGACAGGGAAGAGATCTGGACTCACACCCGACAGGGAAGAGATCTGGACTCACACCCGACAGGGAAGAGATCTGGACTCACACCCGACAGGGAAGAGATCTGGACTCACACCCGACAGGGAAGAGATCTGGACTCACACCCGACAGGGAAGAGATCTGGACTCACACCCGACAGGGAAGAGATCTGGACTCACACCCGACAGGGAAGAGATCTGGACTCACACCCGACAGGGAAGAGATCTGGACTCACACCCGACAGGGAAGAGATCTGGACTCACACCCGACAGGGAAGAGATCTGGACTCACACCCGACAGGGAAGAGATCTGGACTCACACCCGACAGGGAAGAGATCTGGACTCACACCCGACAGGGAAGAGATCTGGACTCACACCCGACAGGGAAGAGATCTGGACTCACACCCGACAGGGAAGAGATCTGGACTCACACCCGACAGGGAAGAGATCTGGACTCACACCCGACAGGGAAGAGATCTGGACTCACACCCGACAGGGAAGAGATCTGGAGCTCACACCCGACAGGGAAGAGATCTGGAGCTCACACCCGACAGGGAAGAGATCTGGAGCTCACACCCGACAGGGAAGAGATCTGGAGCTCACACCCGACAGGGAAGAGATCTGGAGCTCACACCCGACAGGGAAGAGATCTGGAGCTCACACCCGACAGGGAAGAGATCTGGAGTCACACCCGACAGGGAAGAGATCTGGAGCTCACACCCGACAGGGAAGAGATCTGGAGCTCACACCCGACAGGGAAGAGATCTGGAGTCACACCCGACAGGGAAGAGATCTGGAGTCACACCCGACAGGGAAGAGATCTGGAGTCACACCCGACAGGGAAGAGATCTGGAGTCACACCCGACAGGGAAGAGATCTGGAGTCACACCCGACAGGGAAGAGATCTGGAGTCACACCCGACAGGGAAGAGATCTGGAGTCACACCCGACAGGGAAGAGATCTGGAGTCACACCCGACAGGGAAGAGATCTGGAGTCACACCCGACAGGGAAGAGATCTGGAGTCACACCCGACAGGGAAGAGATCTGGAGTCACACCCGACAGGGAAGAGATCTGGAGTCACACCCGACAGGGAAGAGATCTGGAGTCACACCCGACAGGGAAGAGATCTGGAGTCACACCCGACAGGGAAGAGATCTGGAGTCACACCCGACAGGGAAGAGATCTGGAGTCACACCCGACAGGGAAGAGATCTGGAGTCACACCCGACAGGGAAGAGATCTGGAGTCACACCCGACAGGGAAGAGATCTGGAGTCACACCCGACAGGGAAGAGATCTGGAGTCACACCCGACAGGGAAGAGATCTGGAGTCACACCCGACAGGGAAGAGATCTGGAGTCACACCCGACAGGGAAGAGATCTGGAGTCACACCCGACAGGGAAGAGATCTGGAGTCACACCCGACAGGGAAGAGATCTGGAGTCACACCCGACAGGGAAGAGATCTGGAGTCACACCCGACAGGGAAGAGATCTGGAGTCACACCCGACAGGGAAGAGATCTGGAGTCACACCCGACAGGGAAGAGATCTGGAGTCACACCCGACAGGGAAGAGATCTGGAGTCACACCCGACAGGGAAGAGATCTGGAGTCACACCCGACAGGGAAGAGATCTGGAGTCACACCCGACAGGGAAGAGATCTGGAGTCACACCCGACAGGGAAGAGATCTGGAGTCACACCCGACAGGGAAGAGATCTGGAGTCACACCCGACAGGGAAGAGATCTGGAGTCACACCCGACAGGGAAGAGATCTGGAGTCACACCCGACAGGGAAGAGATCTGGAGTCACACCCGACAGGGAAGAGATCTGGAGTCACACCCGACAGGGAAGAGATCTGGAGTCACACCCGACAGGAAGAGATCTGGAGTCACACCCGACAGGGAAGAGATCTGGAGTCACACCCGACAGGGAAGAGATCTGGAGTCACACCCGACAGGGAAGAGATCTGGAGTCACACCCGACAGGGAAGAGATCTGGAGTCACACCCGACAGGGAAGAGATCTGGAGTCACACCCGACAGGGAAGAGATCTGGAGTCACACCCGACAGGGAAGAGATCTGGAGTCACACCCGACAGGGAAGAGATCTGGAGTCACACCCGACAGGGAAGAGATCTGGAGTCACACCCGACAGGGAAGAGATCTGGAGTCACACCCGACAGGGAAGAGATCTGGAGTCACACCCGACAGGGAAGAGATCTGGAGTCACACCCGACAGGGAAGAGATCTGGAGTCACACCCGACAGGGAAGAGATCTGGAGTCACACCCGACAGGGAAGAGATCTGGAGTCACACCCGACAGGGAAGAGATCTGGAGTCACACCCGACAGGGAAGAGATCTGGAGTCACACCCGACAGGGAAGAGATCTGGAGTCACACCCGACAGGGAAGAGATCTGGAGTCACACCCGACAGGGAAGAGATCTGGAGTCACACCCGACAGGGAAGAGATCTGGAGTCACACCCGACAGGGAAGAGATCTGGAGTCACACCCGACAGGGAAGAGATCTGGAGTCACACCCGACAGGGAAGAGATCTGGAGTCACACCCGACAGGAAGAGATCTGGAGTCACACCCGACAGGGAAGAGATCTGGAGTCACACCCGACAGGGAAGAGATCTGGAGTCACACCCGACAGGGAAGAGATCTGGAGTCACACCCGACAGGGAAGAGATCTGGAGTCACACCCGACAGGGAAGAGATCTGGAGTCACACCGACAGGGAAGAGATCTGGAGTCACACCCGACAGGGAAGAGATCTGGAGTCACACCCGACAGGGAAGAGATCTGGAGTCACACCCGACAGGGAAGAGATCTGGACTCACACCCGACAGGGAAGAGATCTGGAGTCACACCCGACAGGGAAGAGATCTGGACTCACACCCGACAGGGAAGAGATCTGGACTCACACCCGACAGGGAAGAGATCTGGACTCACACCCGACAGGGAAGAGATCTGGACTCACACCCGACAGGGAAGAGATCTGGACTCACACCCGACAGGGAAGAGATCTGGACTCACACCCGACAGGGAAGAGATCTGGACTCACACCCGACAGGGAAGAGATCTGGACTCACACCCGACAGGAAGAGATCTGGACTCACACCCGACAGGGAAGAGATCTGGACTCACACCCGACAGGGAAGAGATCTGGACTCACACCCGACAGGGAAGAGATCTGGACTCACACCCGACAGGGAAGAGATCTGGACTCACACCCGACAGGGAAGAGATCTGGACTCACACCCGACAGGGAAGAGATCTGGACTCACACCCGACAGGGAAGAGATCTGGACTCACACCCGACAGGGAAGAGATCTGGACTCACACCCGACAGGGAAGAGATCTGGACTCACACCCGACAGGGAAGAGATCTGGACTCACACCCGACAGGGAAGAGATCTGGACTCACACCCGACAGGGAAGAGATCTGGACTCACACCCGACAGGGAAGAGATCTGGACTCACACCCGACAGGGAAGAGATCTGGACTCACACCCGACAGGGAAGAGATCTGGACTCACACCCGACAGGAAGAGATCTGGACTCACACCCGACAGGGAAGAGATCTGGACTCACACCCGACAGGGAAGAGATCTGGACTCACACCCGACAGGGAAGAGATCTGGACTCACACCCGACAGGGAAGAGATCTGGACTCACACCCGACAGGGAAGAGATCTGGACTCACACCCGACAGGGAAGAGATCTGGACTCACACCCGACAGGGAAGAGATCTGGACTCACACCGACAGGGAAGAGATCTGGACTCACACCCGACAGGGAAGAGATCTGGACTCACACCCGACAGGGAAGAGATCTGGACTCACACCCGACAGGAAGAGATCTGGACTCACACCCGACAGGGAAGAGATCTGGACTCACACCCGACAGGGAAGAGATCTGGACTCACACCCGACAGGGAAGAGATCTGGACTCACACCCGACAGGGAAGAGATCTGGACTCACACCCGACAGGGAAGAGATCTGGACTCACACCCGACAGGGAAGAGATCTGGACTCACACCCGACAGGGAAGAGATCTGGACTCACACCCGACAGGGAAGAGATCTGGACTCACACCCGACAGGGAAGAGATCTGGACTCACACCCGACAGGGAAGAGATCTGGACTCACACCCGACAGGGAAGAGATCTGGACTCACACCCGACAGGGAAGAGATCTGGACTCACACCCGACAGGGAAGAGATCTGGACTCACACCCGACAGGGAAGAGATCTGGACTCACACCCGACAGGGAAGAGATCTGGACTCACACCCGACAGGGAAGAGATCTGGACTCACACCCGACAGGGAAGAGATCTGGACTCACACCCGACAGGGAAGAGATCTGGACTCACACCCGACAGGGAAGAGATCTGGACTCACACCCGACAGGGAAGAGATCTGGACTCACACCCGACAGGGAAGAGATCTGGACTCACACCCGACAGGGAAGAGATCTGGACTCACACCCGACAGGGAAGAGATCTGGACTCACACCCGACAGGGAAGAGATCTGGACTCACACCCGACAGGGAAGAGATCTGGACTCACACCCGACAGGGAAGAGATCTGGACTCACACCCGACAGGGAAGAGATCTGGACTCACACCCGACAGGGAAGAGATCTGGACTCACACCCGACAGGGAAGAGATCTGGACTCACACCCGACAGGGAAGAGATCTGGACTCACACCCGACAGGGAAGAGATCTGGACTCACACCCGACAGGGAAGAGATCTGGACTCACACCCGACAGGGAAGAGATCTGGACTCACACCCGACAGGGAAGAGATCTGGACTCACACCCGACAGGGAAGAGATC
The DNA here is from genome assembly GCA_027917425.1 of Gastrophryne carolinensis. Classification (NCBI taxonomy): domain Eukaryota; kingdom Metazoa; phylum Chordata; class Amphibia; order Anura; family Microhylidae; genus Gastrophryne; species Gastrophryne carolinensis. The sequence continues at coordinate 258,479,181 of CM051234.1, forward strand.
TGGACTCACACCCGACAGGGAAGAGATCTGGACTCACACCCGACAGGGAAGAGATCTGGACTCACACCCGACAGGGAAGAGATCTGGACTCACACCCGACAGGGAAGAGATCTGGACTCACACCCGACAGGGAAGAGATCTGGACTCACACCCGACAGGGAAGAGATCTGGACTCACACCCGACAGGGAAGAGATCTGGACTCACACCCGACAGGGAAGAGATCTGGACTCACACCCGACAGGGAAGAGATCTGGACTCACACCCGACAGGGAAGAGATCTGGACTCACACCCGACAGGGAAGAGATCTGGACTCACACCCGACAGGGAAGAGATCTGGACTCACACCCGACAGGGAAGAGATCTGGACTCACACCCGACAGGGAAGAGATCTGGACTCACACCCGACAGGGAAGAGATCTGGACTCACACCCGACAGGGAAGAGATCTGGACTCACACCCGACAGGGAAGAGATCTGGACTCACACCCGACAGGGAAGAGATCTGGACTCACACCCGACAGGGAAGAGATCTGGACTCACACCCGACAGGGAAGAGATCTGGACTCACACCCGACAGGGAAGAGATCTGGACTCACACCCGACAGGGAAGAGATCTGGACTCACACCCGACAGGGAAGAGATCTGGACTCACACCCGACAGGGAAGAGATCTGGACTCACACCCGACAGGGAAGAGATCTGGACTCACACCAGACAGGGAAGAGATCTGGACTCACACCCGACAGGGAAGAGATCTGGACTCACACCCGACAGGGAAGAGATCTGGACTCACACCCGACAGGGAAGAGATCTGGACTCACACCCGACAGGGAAGAGATCTGGACTCACACCCGACAGGGAAGAGATCTGGACTCACACCAGACAGGGAAGAGATCTGGACTCACACCAGACAGGGAAGAGATCTGGACTCACACCAGACAGGGAAGAGATCTGGACTCACACCAGACAGGGAAGAGATCTGGACTCACACCAGACAGGGAAGAGATCTGGACTCACACCAGACAGGGAAGAGATCTGGACTCACACCAGACAGGGAAGAGATCTGGACTCACACCAGACAGGGAAGAGATCTGGACTCACACCAGACAGGGAAGAGATCTGGACTCACACCAGACAGGGAAGAGATCTGGACTCACACCAGACAGGGAAGAGATCTGGACTCACACCAGACAGGGAAGAGATCTGGACTCACACCAGACAGGGAAGAGATCTGGACTCACACCAGACAGGGAAGAGATCTGGACTCACACCAGACAGGGAAGAGATCTGGACTCACACCAGACAGGGAAGAGATCTGGACTCACACCAGACAGGGAAGAGATCTGGACTCACACCAGACAGGGAAGAGATCTGGACTCACACCAGACAGGGAAGAGATCTGGACTCACACCAGACAGGGAAGAGATCTGGACTCACACCAGACAGGGAAGAGATCTGGACTCACACCAGACAGGGAAGAGATCTGGACTCACACCAGACAGGGAAGAGATCTGGACTCACACCAGACAGGGAAGAGATCTGGACTCACACCAGACAGGGAAGAGATCTGGACTCACACCAGACAGGGAAGAGATCTGGACTCACACCAGACAGGGAAGAGATCTGGACTCACACCAGACAGGGAAGAGATCTGGACTCACACCAGACAGGGAAGAGATCTGGACTCACACCAGACAGGGAAGAGATCTGGACTCACACCAGACAGGGAAGAGATCTGGACTCACACCAGACAGGGAAGAGATCTGGACTCACACCAGACAGGGAAGAGATCTGGACTCACACCAGACAGGGAAGAGATCTGGACTCACACCAGACAGGGAAGAGATCTGGACTCACACCAGACAGGGAAGAGATCTGGACTCACACCAGACAGGGAAGAGATCTGGACTCACACCAGACAGGGAAGAGATCTGGACTCACACCAGACAGGGAAGAGATCTGGACTCACACCAGACAGGGAAGAGATCTGGACTCACACCAGACAGGGAAGAGATCTGGACTCACACCAGACAGGGAAGAGATCTGGACTCACACCAGACAGGGAAGAGATCTGGACTCACACCAGACAGGGAAGAGATCTGGACTCACACCAGACAGGGAAGAGATCTGGACTCACACCAGACAGGGAAGAGATCTGGACTCACACCAGACAGGGAAGAGATCTGGACTCACACCAGACAGGGAAGAGATCTGGACTCACACCAGACAGGGAAGAGATCTGGACTCACACCAGACAGGGAAGAGATCTGGACTCACACCAGACAGGGAAGAGATCTGGACTCACACCAGACAGGGAAGAGATCTGGACTCACACCAGACAGGGAAGAGATCTGGACTCACACCAGACAGGGAAGAGATCTGGACTCACACCAGACAGGGAAGAGATCTGGACTCACACCAGACAGGGAAGAGATCTGGACTCACACCAGACAGGGAAGAGATCTGGACTCACACCCGACAGGGAAGAGATCTGGACTCACACCCGACAGGGAAGAGATCTGGACTCACACCCGACAGGGAAGAGATCTGGACTCACACCCGACAGGGAAGAGATCTGGACTCACACCCGACAGGGAAGAGATCTGGACTCACACCCGACAGGGAAGAGATCTGGACTCACACCCGACAGGGAAGAGATCTGGACTCACACCCGACAGGGAAGAGATCTGGACTCACACCCGACAGGGAAGAGATCTGGACTCACACCCGACAGGGAAGAGATCTGGACTCACACCCGACAGGGAAGAGATCTGGACTCACACCCGACAGGGAAGAGATCTGGACTCACACCCGACAGGGAAGAGATCTGGACTCACACCCGACAGGGAAGAGATCTGGACTCACACCCGACAGGGAAGAGATCTGGACTCACACCCGACAGGGAAGAGATCTGGACTCACACCCGACAGGGAAGAGATCTGGACTCACACCCGACAGGGAAGAGATCTGGACTCACACCCGACAGGGAAGAGATCTGGACTCACACCCGACAGGGAAGAGATCTGGACTCACACCCGACAGGGAAGAGATCTGGACTCACACCCGACAGGGAAGAGATCTGGACTCACACCCGACAGGGAAGAGATCTGGACTCACACCCGACAGGGAAGAGATCTGGACTCACACCCGACAGGGAAGAGATCTGGACTCACACCCGACAGGGAAGAGATCTGGACTCACACCCGACAGGGAAGAGATCTGGACTCACACCAGACAGGGAAGAGATCTGGACTCACACCAGACAGGGAAGAGATCTGGACTCACACCAGACAGGGAAGAGATCTGGACTCACACCAGACAGGGAAGAGATCTGGACTCACACCAGACAGGGAAGAGATCTGGACTCACACCCGACAGGGAAGAGATCTGGACTCACACCCGACAGGGAAGAGATCTGGACTCACACCCGACAGGGAAGAGATCTGGACTCACACCAGACAGGGAAGAGATCTGGACTCACACCAGACAGGGAAGAGATCTGGACTCACACCAGACAGGGAAGAGATCTGGACTCACACCAGACAGGGAAGAGATCTGGACTCACACCAGACAGGGAAGAGATCTGGACTCACACCAGGCAATGTAAGCATGCCAGACCCTGTAGAAGATAAAGGACGAGGACTTCTTCCTAGCCCTAATCATGGTAACCCCTTTTCCATCAAGATGGAGGTTTCAGCAGCCAAGCCGTCAAAGCCACCGTTTGTAAATTGGAATGGCGCAGCTGCCCCTGAGTGAGCAGATCTGGATCCATGGGCAGGACTTACCGATCTACTGCCAGCTGCACGATGTCTGTGAACCACACCCTTCTTGGCCAACAAGGGGCCACCATAATGGCTGGACCCCTTTCTGGGCTACCTTGCGCAGCACCCTGCCCAGCAGAGGAAACTGAGGGAACACAGAGCCGAAACCCCTTACAAGGCAGTGCTAGCGCATCCATGTCAAAGGCCAGAGGATCCTGTGACAGAGAGACAAAGAATGGAAGTTTGTGATTGTGACGAGAAGCAAACAGGTCCACATCCGGTAGACCCCAGCGGTGACACAGGGAGTGAAACACCCTGTTGCCGAGGGACCACTCCCCCAGCCGAGACATCCCCCTGCTCAAGGAGTCTTCCTCCAGATTCTCCACTCCGGGGATGTAAACTGCCGATATGCAGGGGACATTCTCCTCCACCCAGGACAGTATCAGGGACATTTCCTTGAGGGCTCGCTTGCTCCGAGTCCCTCCCTGATGATTGATGTAGGTAACCGCCGTCTGGTTGTCCGAGCGTATCTGAACAGCCCGACCCCAAAGGTGTGGGGTCAACTGGGAAAGAACCAACCCTATCGCCCGTAATTCCAGAATGTTGATGGGGGCATGGGCCTCCTGAGAGCCCCACTGACCCTGGAACTTCAGAGACTTCCAAAAGCCCCCCCAACATGTCAGACTGCCATCTGTGGTGACAGCCTCCCAGCACGAGGGGCAGAAAGGTCCTGCCCACTAGGAGATTCCTTGAGTCCAGCCACCACGAGAGGGACAGAGCAAATTCCTGATCCAGGGATACTGGGTCCCGATCCCAAACTGACAAGAAGTGCAACTGAATAGGTCTCATGTGAAACTGAGCATAGGGGACAGCCTCGAAACAGGACACCATCAGGCCCACCAACTGCATCCCCTGCAGAATGGAGGGATGAGGGCAAGAAAGTAGAGACCGTGCCTGCGTCTGCAGGCTCTCCACCTTCTGCTGAGGCAGAAAAATCTTGACCTGATATGTATCCAGAGTCATGCCCAAAAAGGACATCACCAAGAACGGAGACAGTGAAGACTTGGAGTGTGGAGACCACCATCTGGGTATCCAGCTCGGCTTGATGGAAGGACTAAGACGCAATCAGAATGTCGTCCAGATAAGGAAGGATGCGAATGCCCTCAGATCTCAACAGAGCCATCACCCCCACCAGCACCTTGGTGAAGACCCGAGGGTCTGAGGTAAGACCAAACGGTAAGGCCACAAATTGGTAGTGCTGATCCTCCAGAGCAAACCTGAGAAATCTGATGACCTGAAAAGATTGGAACATGAAGGTAAGCATCTTTGATGTCCACAGAAGTCATGAAGTCGCCCGGGCGCAAGGTACTGACCGCCGAGCGCAGAGTCTCCATGCGAAAATGCTTGAACCTGACAAATTTGTTGAGGCGCTTCAAATCCAGGATGGGCCTCAGGGACCCATCCTTTTTGGGAACAGTGAACAGATTGGAATAATACAATTCTGTGAAATACTCACCAGTAGAATTGGTATTATATGCATACAGCACGTCCTGCTCCATCTATAATACTTACACATGGGTAATCCTCCGCCAGAGGGCGCTGTTCACTGCAGACATGCAAAAACAGGCTCCTCCCGGCCTTTCATATACCGAGGGACCTCCCACAAATCCCCAGCATTGAAAAGCAGTGAGAAAAAGAAGCCGGGAGAAACCAACCACCCAAGTGGAATAATAACAATGATAACAATCACCATACAGGGGATCCAGAAAATGTAAAACCAGGGTGGGGTGGAGCAGGACGTGCTGTATGCATATAATACCAATTCTACAGGTGAGTATTTCACAGAATTGTATTATTCTAAGCATACAGCACGTCCTGCTCCATCTATAATACTTACACATGGGACATCCAATAGCAGTGTCCATAAAGTAGGGTGGGATCCCCAAAAAACAAGGCACAGCAGACAGTAAAGGCGCTGTCACCTGCAAAACTTTGCTACCAAGTACGACATGAGCAGAGGCTCTAACGTCAATCTCATAACAAAACCTTTGAAAGGTATGAACAGAGACAAGCAACAGTCTAGTAACCTATTCAACAGAAAAACCTGGTGCTGAAGGGCCAAAAGGTACCCAAACACCAATATAACGGAGTAAAATGAGAAAGGGGGATTCTTCCCCCTTAAAGGAATAGGCCAGTGTAACGGCCAACCAGCCCACAGGCAACAGAAGCCTTGTGGAAACTTAGAACTCTCCCCAAGGGGAATGAGAACTGGTCTCCCGTCCGACAGGCGGGAATACTGACCCCTTCATTAGCAAGAAGCCGAAACCCTTACTCAGGACCAGGAAGGCGTCCAAGTAAGATCAATCCAAAGGGCGCAGTGGCCCAGGAAGCAAGCGATATCAGGCGCATACATAAGGAGGCGCCCGCAGCCCCCAAGGGCATCAGTCCCCCTAAGGGACAAGAAACCACCAGGAAAAATTGCAACACCTGTTGAGGGAATGTAGATGCTTTACTTCAGCATTATAAAGAATAATGGTCCATAGTAAGACTTAAAGGACCTAAACAATGATCATAAAACACCACTTGGACAAAGGGGTCCGGCGTAAGACGGAATACCACCACGTCATGGTGTGCATATGGACATATATATCGAGCCAAGGCTAAGTAATCAGAACCACCTTCTCAGGCACACGTCTGACTGAAGCAAGAGCCCCCAGAGAAGGGACTTGGACTACAAGACAGTTCAGACAGCATCCAGCATAAGTCCCAAGGGAACAATCCGCAGGGCAAACAGAATGAAAATGGATCCCAACAGGAACCACAGAACTACTTGGGAGATGCCCTTGAGCAAACCCCCAGAGAGCTCCTCACAAGGAAGACTGAGCCAGACTTCCCCAGGAAGACAGACAGGACATAACCTGAACCTTCAGAGTACCGAGATGGGGAGCCAACCCCAACCTATGCTGTAACGACTCTAGAACCCTGAGAACCGAGAACATCCAACAGAGGAGAGACCAAGACTCATGCCAATCAATATGGGTACACAATAACCCACAATAGACGGAGGAAGAGGAAGCTTGCTCCTAGCCCCCATATACCAGGTCACCCAGAAGATAAACCCGTCTCCAAGGGGTGAATGAATCTGCTGTCAAGCCCCAGACTAGAGTCTGTAGATTGGGACGACAAAGAAGGGGGCCTGACAAGGGCGGAACCGCACTCCTGAAAGAGCGAACAGGTCAGCTGACCTTAGCAGAAGCATCTGTGAACCACAGTTCACTAGGTCACCCGGGGGTCAACAAACTCACGGGTCTCTTAATCGGCACAACCGTGCGCAGAACCCCACATAGTAGGGTGAACGAAGAGAAGGCATATAAGATAGAAGATCCAAGCATAAATTTACTGAACCCCCATGACCAGAGTCAGAATATTCTGAGACAGTAAACACAAGGGCGGGGCCCCTGTGGTATAAGCAAGACCCAACAGAGCCACCCTAGTTGGCTCTCAGATTGACACCAGGATAGCACAACCTGCCACTGAGAAACATCCATTGGAGCGAAAACTGTTGAGGAGCAGGGGGCTCCAGATCAGGAACCGGAACCCTCCAGAGGGATCATCCTGCTTCAAGCTCCAGACCAGTAATAAAACAGGCCATTGTCTTCCAACAGGCCAAGATTCCCCAAATAGACATGTCCTATATAGCCATATAGAGTCAACAGAAGACTCATGTGTTAACAAACCAGTAGGTAAGATGTACCCTCTAAGGGACCTTACCTAGGAACCACGGGGGGTATTGGAAGAATTCCCCCCCCCCCGCCAACCTGCGAGACTGGGTCCCCAAGGCGACCAGTCACCGGAAGATGCAAGCAAAGAAGGGGGTGCCCCCTGACAGGGCCCTTGAGTATAATCAGCTCAAGAGGAACCACCATACCCAGGGGAATGAGCGCAGACCTAGCTCCAGGGGTGCTGGAACCCCATGTAGGATCACTAACCTAGTGTGCAGAAGAGCCCAAGGGCTCGGTATATAAGGGACAGCATCTGATACGCCACCAACAAGCCCACCAGCTGCAATCCTGCCTGGTGAAGGTAATATATCAGCAAAGAGGGACAGAGAATTCGGCCCAAAAGGTCCCCTACCGCCAAAGAAGGAACTAGCCGGAGCCAAATCCAAATGCAATTCTAGGAGAGGATATACTGGAAAAAGGGACAAAATAGGAACTAAGGTGACTGAACACCCATCCCCAATAACTCCCCATTGTAGGTAAGGACCACCTTATGCGGCTGCCCCTTGGTCTCATTCGAGACAGCACTCCCATCCAAGCCGTAGCGAGCACAGGGAGCGGGGGAGAGGCCTAATAACACGGCCACAATCAGCGGTGATTATCACCAACACCCATCCTCCAGGAGAAGGTGGAACAAACTGGTGTAGAGGCCACTGCCTCTATCTGTGAAGGGCATCCTGTCAAAGAGCCCAGACCTAGCAGGCCAAGGAAGGCCTGTACCAATACCTGAAGAAAGACAGGGACCAGAAGTACCCTGACCCACTCGGGGAAGAACCATCCAGCAAACACCGTCCCGCAACCAGAGGGACTACCTCCTGAGTCCATCAGAACGAAGCATGGTGCCTCCTGATAGGAGCAAGGTGCTGTGGCTATCCCCTCACCCAGGCGGGTGAGGGCGTCCCATCATGCTTGGGGGGTTTTTGAGAAGAAGTCGGGCTTAGCCCGACCAGAAGGCCCCTGACGTTGTCTGCCTCTCCTGGGGCAGGAGTCTGTACCAGGCCCCGGGAGCACCCCTGGTTCTTGCTTAAAGCGGACCTTCACTCTGAATAAGAGTCTATCTTATATGTTTTCCACACCCTGTACATACAGATTGGCCACATTAAAAATCATCCTACCTGCATCTACTGCATGTTATGAGCCATTAAACATCCAAGATGGCGGCTTATGGAAGCCGCCATCTTATCAGGCAGCCTGCAAACAGGAAGTGCCTCCTGACTGTGCTGCTCTGCATTCTGGGACTGCTGACCGTTACCTGACCCCAGCTCTGCTCTGTCTGAGCAAAGCACAGCTATAACCCGCCCCCCTGTACCTTATCCCACTTTCCTCTCCTCAGTAAGTGTGATGCTTCCGAGTCAAGATGGCGGCGCCCGTATCCTAAATTCCTGAACAGAGTTGCAGCCCAGTGGGGGAAAGAATAATACTTAAGTGACTAAAAACGTAACATATATTAATTTTAGATGCTGGGGAACCATTTTTTAAGAGTTTGGGCTTTTCATTAAAACACGCTGAAGGTCCGGTTTAACACTATGATATGGAGGGGGAGGGGTATCCCTGCTCCGAGGGGACCGAGACGGCCGCCCTTGATGGGGCGAATTGTCCTCTTTTTTAAATATATCCAGATGGGCCCCAAACAGGCGTTGCCCTCTAAAGGGAAGCCCAGTCAGAGTCCTTTTAGCAGCATCGTCAGCCCCCCACTGTCGCAGCCAAAGCAGTCGACGTATAGCCACCACTGGGGCAGAGGTCCTCGCACACATTCTGATGGTGTCATCCAGAGCTAAAAGGATAAATTTAACAAAAATATCACAACTGGAGAATGCATTAAACACTTCCCAGGGTAAATCCTCAGGGTGATGCTCAA